>JAMAKT010000002.1:1548302-1560763 GCA_023628415.1 Hypoxylon sp. PDH2405 | reverse complement strand
ATATTATAAAGGTTATAAAATTATAAAATTATTAAATTTATTACCGTTATTTTAATAAATAAAAGTTATATAAAAAAGTATAAATATAATTATAAATATAATAAATACGATTAATAAATATATATTAAATAATTTAAATAAATAATTAAAAAATTATATTTAAACGTTAATAATTAATTAAAAGTTAATAATTAATTTATTAATTAATATTATTTTAAAGTTATAATTATTTAAAATTATATTAAATTAAAAATTTATATTAAGAAAAATATTATTTTTAAAATTAAAGCTATTTTTAATATGCAATAATCTTAGAGATTATATTCACTTTTAGTAATAATATTAAATTAAAGAAATGATTCCTATGCAATTATATGATCCCTAAGATCATATCGGGGCGCCATAGCGGCACGCTAATGTTAGGAAGACCCTTGAGTTCCCTGAATAAAAATAGGTAATCCTTGCCTGATCATTCTGTACGTCACGGGCAGAATTGAAGATTGATCATGTTATACTTCTGGATAATAATCTGAAATCGTTTCCTCTTGCATCGCAGCGATTGATACTCTCCCCAGTTTGCACGTACAAAGGGTCATTCTCTCATGAATCTAGGATTGCATAGCCCTCCTAATGTGAGATTTTAGCGCAATCATTGGTTGTCAATGGTCATCGAGTCTGACAGCTCGCTACTGGGTCTTTAGATCGATGTGTCCACTTTATTAGTGATTGTTACACATCTCTTGTCCCCCTTTTTCTTGTCTTAGGGTCTTAGGTATCTTCAATCTACTTTGCCGGGATTCGCCTAAGATTTGATTCAGGCAACAAAAAGGCTGTCTTGTTTGTTTCTGCTAGGACGACAATAATATCTGTGCTAAACTATGTATTGTGCTTACACTGCCACATTGCTATTATTTGACAGCGGCAACTCGACTCTAGCGTCCGGCGTTTGATAAAGTAAAGAATCCAACGGGTACCGACGACTCCAAAATAAAAAGTAGAGAGGATCCTACCGCGCTGCATTCTACTGCCGTATTTCACTGTATTCCTGGTACAAGGAGTTTCGACAAAGCAGAGCCAAGACCCTGGACCCACGGCGACTTGTTGCTTCATTGGGCTCGATTCGTCTCAAATTCCTCGCAGCTTCACCGTGAGGGCGCGGCATAAGACGATCTCCATTGGCATTCGTTAGAGTTTGGCATTGGATATTGGCGCTGGCAGGAAAAGGCAAAGGGATCCTCTCGAGAGGAGTACCTCCATAGTGAACAGACGAAAAGCACCCAAGTCACTCTCTTCTTTGGCGCCGCAATTTTGAGTTTTTCTCGACCTTTCTCCATTACCCCCCAATTATCTCATTAATGGTCTCAATTAATGGTTGGCCTCTACCGTACCTAAGCCATCTAAAAAAAGCCCAGAGGCGACCAGCTTAACTTGGATGATAATGATCGAGGACGAACGCTCCGCTCCAGCTCTAAACACAATCTCTCCCCTCCTTTCGCATCCTTACAGCAAAATGCCTGAATATGGCCTCCCGACTGCCCAGAGTCGCAAGTCTAAGCCCAGTGCTGTAGTCATCGTCTCCTATGTCTTCGACTGGTTAATACTAGTCGTCGTCGGCGTCGTTGGTGTAATATTAGGCAATGTTACACCAAACAAGAGGCCCTTTAGCTTGCAAGATCCCAACATCTCGTACGTATTATTAATTCCCTTTTTCGTCATTGTCGCGCGACCGCTAGAGTGGATGGATGGATGGATAGCTAATTGTCTCCTAGTTTCCCCTACACCGTCCACGAGACTGTAACCTCCGCCCTCCTCTTGATTTGCAATACCGCCATCCCCGTCGGCGTCATCCTAATCGTCGTTATGATTTTCGTCCCCGGACCGACGGTGCCTCCCGGAACCCCGAAGTCCATGATTTGGAAGCGAAAGTTGTGGGAGCTACACACGGGATGGCTAGGCTTAGCTCTTTCCCTGATCTCAGCATGGATCATCACGCAGGGCATGAAGAACCTCTTTGGGAAACCGCGACCAGATCTTCTCTCGAGGTGCCAGCCCGACATCGCAAATATCGCCCGGTACATCGTCGGGTTCCACACTCCTGCGGATGACGGTTCACCGAACGGTGCCTACAACGGCCAGCTACTTAGCGCAGACATTTGCAAGAATCCCGATAAGCATTTACTCGACGACGGTTTCCGTAGCTATCCCTCAGGACACGCAAGTTCTGCCGCCGCAGGATTGATATATCTTTCGTTCTTCCTAGCCAGCAAGTTTGCCATCACGATCCCGTTCGTGCCCGATAGTTCGCCGTCAAAGGACACGGGCCTGGTCACCGCGTTCCCGTCACGGTTACGCAGCGCCAACGTCGACACATCGTACGAATCAGTGCGGCAAGCCGCGCAACACAATCAAGACGTTGAGGCACCCGTCTCTCCCGTTGATCCTGCCGCAGCAAAGCAGATCGAGGCCCATAATTCGGCCGTCCTTTCCATTCGCAGACAAGCTGCTGCGCCACCTGTATACCTGCTCCTGATAACCGTCCTACCCTTTTTCACCGCAATATTCATCGCCAGTTCGCGATGGTTCGACTTCCGGCATCACGGATTTGATATCCTCTTCGGATTCATCATAGGCACTATTTGTGCCTGGTTCGCGTTCCGGTACTACCACTTACCGATTAGATCCGGCGCCGGATGGGCTTGGGGTCCGCGCAGCCGCGACAAGGCGTTCTGGGCCGGTCTAGGATCGTGGAGCTACGCGACGGATAAGAAGCACTGGATGAGACCAGGAGACGAGGTGGAAAGAATAACAGGACATCATGCAGACGATATCGAGTTAGGCATGCGATATAGGTCGAAGATGGATAATACCTCGCATGCAGAAGGTTCGGAGGCGGCCGCTAGGGGATCTGAACATGTTTGAGGGACAAAGAGGGGGACAAGGGATATCCGGGAATCACGGTGGTGTTGCTATTTTCAGAGCGATTTGATCGGCGTATTAGGAGGGCATTCTCGCACGTGTAAAATACTCAAAGTGCGTAAATAGACAGGATACAGGGAAAGCTGACTAGGTCCCTACATACCAGAGGGCCATCAGGAGATCGGGTTTTCTAGTCACATTGCACGAAACTAAATCTCTAGCGTTATGACGATTGCGATTGATTCATATAAATCAAGTGAAGCTCCAACCTATAAGACCAAATACTTCGACGATGAGACTAGTTCATCTAGTTCTCGTTCGAACATTAAGACACGTGTGTATCACAGGTATACATTCATGTCCTAGCGGATGCGGTATTTTGTGATAGGCACTTACCAATGAGTATCGGAGCACAGTGTATAAGGGAGAATATCTGCACACATTATTCATAGAAGACACCTATTTGGATGTGTTCCGTAGATCCAATACTCTACTATACATATAGGGTGAAGCTCCCACCTCTAAACCGGGAGCCTTTTTCAAGACTAGGTACCTATGCAGTTCATTATACTAAACCGTATCCTATAAATTCGTATGAATTAGATGTAACGACTTGCCAAGCAGCGACAAGAAACTTCGATTACGCTCATCGTAGCACCCCTTCTACTGGTAAATATGCAGAGAAACAAAGTGAATTATTAAGGCCTAGAGATAGCTAAAGTTATACGCTATGTTCATTGGAAAATCTGGCAAATAGATGTTGAAGGAGAGTCTAGAGAAGATTCCGGTATGAGATAAACCTGTTGTTATTTCAACCATCTCGTAATAGCGTAATCTTGAGAAGACGACCGACTTCGTTTCCTCTTAGACCTAGCACTGCCTGCTAACCTCAAGCCTCCATCTTGCGCGATTTGATCGCCGGAGTATCCACCATTCAACTGCTCGATGTACCGGTCAAACTCACCAGTGGTCTCTATGATAGACTTCAGTTCCTGATAGTTAAGCTCGTAACTTGGATCCTGCTTCCGTTCCCATCGGCATTTCTGCCGTGCAATAGTGATGACGTTACGGATCTCCCTCCCGTTCATCTCAAATTTAGATAGCTGCTTGATATGGTCGTTGAGATCCGTGAAATCAATACCCTATTCCAAAGTCAATTAGTAAAAGTCCTAAGAGTAAACTAAACAGCCATGCCGATGGCCGCCCCCTAAGAGTGGACAATGTCAGGTGCTAAGCTTCTCTTTTAACCCTTCTAGACGCCCGATGAAGTTGGTCCAGATCCTGGAGCGTTGGTGGTATGTCAAATTCTTGTAGTGGATAGCCAATTAGACCCACGACCTGAGTGCCTCACCAAAGGTACTGACTCTGTTGCTTGTCAAGATCAAGATGCCCTCGTAGTATTCTAGCACTCGGAGAAATACAGATACCAGCGCGTTTCGACGGAGATCCTCAAGGCTGCGCTGTTCAAGGAATACGTCGACTTCATCTAGCAAGACGACACACTCTCAGGTCTTCCCAAGATGTAGAACAGACTCGAGCTAGGTTTCAACGCCTTGTGGCTCCGTACCTATATCACCACATATAACAAGACATAAGAATTTCCGGGTGATTCCAGCAACACTCTCGGCGGTTAGGGGGTTTCCTGTGCCTGGACCTCCATGCAGCAGCAGGATCAAGCCATTTCCTTTACCACTGATGAGGTCTGTCGAGCTCTCAGTCTCGATATGGTCACTGACAAGTGCTTGGATCAACCGTTTCGTCTTATTTTCGGGAACAAGGCTCTCGAATGGTTTCCTGTTCCAGACCACTTCGCCTATATTGTCGACCTTTAGATCTATCCATTTCTTCTTTCTGAGGTTAAAGCCTTTGATCGTTGCAGATAACAGGTACAAGAATTTGGCGGAAGGGGGATTGTGTCATTCCATAGCTCTAGGACCCAGGTCATCCGTTCCCAGTTGCTCTGAAGGTATCCATCGGTCCATTTCTCTATTTCTTTTGAGCTTATGTAACTCGCGATACACCATCATGTCAATCATGTATCTTTCGTCGCCCGAGTCATGTAGCTTTCGACTCGCATCTTCATGATATGAGACTAAGTGTCTCTTCCGACACTTCCAAACCCATTCACCTCTACGTCGAAGTTTGCGTGCCAACCTTCGTCGACGTGGGCTAAAGGGCAAATATTCAAACCACCAATCTTTAAGTCTGTGCTATTTTCTACTTCCCATGATAAAATAGTCACCTTGCACGAAAATACTCCGTCGAAAGTCCAGTAACGGGCCTTGATGTTATATTGTACTATAGCTGCCTCCCTTCCTGGTGATTTTTTGGTTGTCTCTGCAAAAGGTCCTCAGTAACCCAGGAACTGCACAGAAAGCCCCTGACTTCATTGCCTTTTCTTTGTACCACCACATCCCCGGGTTTGAAAAAGTATTTAAGATAATCCTTCGAAATTCTGCCATCAGCCCTCATCTTGTCGACGATGTCGTACTCGTCTTCATATTGAGAAATAATGTAAACAAGTAATAATCGGAACTGTTCCTGTTGTGAATCATCCAGCGATGTCAGAAATGAATCCATAGCTTTCCCTCGAGTGTGATAGATGGCAAGATAAGGAGCTAAAAGCTCTGTCAAGACACCACTGCCATCGTCTTGAGCACCGGCGTCGGCAAAAGGAGACTTGGAGCGTGCGGCATCTCCATTAGGTACCTTTAGCGATGTCCGTACTAAAACCGTGGAAACTCATGAATTTGCGTAACCGCACTCGTGAGGTCCGCAGTGGTTGTCTCAATTGGCCCCCATAAGTGTTTCGGTGCGCAAGTGGCATTGAGATCACTTTTGCTCGTGGCAGAGACAAAAAAGTGTCTGTATACAATGAAGCAAACTTCTGGATACAATTTGATGTCCCATATTGGAAGATTACCCATCAAAGCCTCATTCCTACCACTTGAGCCCTCTATTATGTACTGTGGTGGGTCAAAATACATCCGTGAAATGGCGTCAGATTCTACGCGATATATCGTTCGATACCTGGGCTTCCAAGGTGGAGGCGCCTTCGTTGAGTCAAGGCCCCTAATATATGATTGCAGACTCTTTAAACTTCCGGCGGATTCCTCCGGAATACTTAATGTTTGTGAAATTAAACCAAAACAATCTTCGAACGCAGGATGCTGAACAAGGTCTACTTTCGAATCCACGATAGACTGGCCTGTGTCGTGGGAATCTTTAGGCTCTGCGGTTGGCTTGATAGTCGCTTGAGTATAATTCTGTTGGCAAATTATCATCTTTTTTTTCTCTTGCTGCAGCAATGCCAACTGTTCCTGGTAATCCTGGAGCGCAGAGCTGTGAACGCTTTGGCGCGAAGATTGAGGTCTGAGCTTGGGTTCGGGGAGGATAGAATAGGCAGGCGCATAGTTTCCATCATCTTCAGGATACGGGGTTAACGGGTGTTGGACTCTGCGCTGGGGCTTGCGGTTATTGGAATTGGCGGCGTTAGGGCTAGTGAATGGCCTATATTGACCTTTAGACTCTATCTCCCTTTCCGGAAAAAGAGCACTTAAGAGCAGCGTAGCGAGCGATGTATCCACAATCAGTCTTCTTAAGTATCTTATTGTCCAGGCTACTAACTCTTAATGAGAAGATTCATACTGATACGGCTCTGACTCCGCGTCTTGGAGCTTATCGTGCAGCGAAGACGGAGGAAGAGTGGGCCAATATTCTTGCTTCGGTCCTTGAAGGCATCCCACTACTTTACGTTATCATCGATGTCGCAGTATTGTGTCAGTCCCGGGAAGGTTTGTCAAGATTCTGGCCTTCAGGGTTGTTGAGGATGTTGTCTGACCTCTCTACCAGGAGCATCAAAACGGTCGTCAGGTTAGTAAGGAAACCCCCCGTATCCCTATAGACAAGCACCGATAGCACTCCCGTCCGTCATATAGCAATTACTAACCCACAATAGGGTAGTCTTAGTAAGTTACGGCACATCGCTACTAACCAAAAGCAAGCAGCACCAAGACCTCCTAGTAAATGTAAATGATACAAGACAAACTCGAGTCGTTGCGAGAGGGTCCCACCATAGAGCTTCCGATCCCAACCAGGGCGCTTTCGATCTGGGACTTTTGAGCAATAGAAAACGGGTCCGTTCCCGCTCGGGACGATCAACCGCGACGGAAGCGACGGAGTTAGGTGCTGTACTGTCCAGATTTTCAGGTACGTATAGAGCAACCGAGAAGATTGGAATATTAGGTAAGTAGCTATACTTACCTAAGTACCTACATGTATCTTCAAGATCTTGAGGTCGTATTAACATTAGGTTTTGGAACATCCCACTTACGGAGGCTATTTGTGGGGCGCATGGGGCATCTACTTATTAGCTTCATGTTACTGGCCTGAGGATACATTCAATCGTTTTTGTTTATTCAAATTCACATGCCGACTTCGACCAGCAGGGGTACAACAGGAAAGACAAGGGAACGAAAGTATACATAACAATAAGGACTGCTGAATTGACAGTCTACGACCATTCTCGGAATGCCTTCTTACCGCCCCATTCATCCACAGAAGCCACTTTGACTTTGTTACTACTTCTGTCGCCTTCTGGCATGTACACAATGTCATACTTCATATCCTTTGCCATGTTGCTTCCACTTTGAAGAGTACCCGCTGGAATGTGTGACACAACGGGAGTGAGAAGGGTTCCCATTGCCAGTGGGGAGTCGTCATGAATAGGCACTTGGTACCTATACAGGACATATATGCAGGATAAAGCCAGCAGGCCTTGGAGAGTAGGTATCAACGTGAGGATGAGATCACTGTACATCCACTTCACATCCAATTCTGATGCGATCCCAGGGATGGTGATATCGGGGAACTCCTCCATTAGACCATATTGGTCAATAACTTCGATCGTGGCGGCGGTGAAGTGTGCGACGAACCAATTACCCACAGAGCCATTGTGAGGTGTTGAAGATGACGAGGCCCAGTAGGACCCGTAAGGGAAACTGGATGCTTGGAACCGGCCGGGCATAGATAGAGAATCATCAACTTCAATATCACCCCAGCCAATAGCGCCGGCCAGAATCCTAGCTTGATGGTCTGGCATTGAAAGACTCCCATTAGAGATCGGTTCGCCACTGAACCAATCAAGCATACTGCGGACGGTGCTATTGCAAATGAATAGATCTGTCGTTTCATTCGCGGATATTATAACGTAAACTTGCGTGCATCGTGCACCGCAAGACGAATTCGTATCCGATATATAAGTTACATAATCAAGAGGAGCTTTGGTTATGGTAAAGATCTGCGTCCCGTTATATCCGTCGAAAGTGACGGTAGTTGTGTCCGAAAAATTGCTCCAGTCGCTGATGGATGCATCCACGCCGACACACCTAGCGTAGTTCTCAACGACTCGGCCAATTGCGTTCCATGGCGTATTCTGAGACCACGACGGGTAGTTCGCAATACTGCTAAGGTAAACTTCCGACTCTTTGTCGTATGTCGTTGTATGGAACGTGAAAGCATTAGGTCCTGTTGCCTCATAGATAGGGGAGTTAATCGCTCCGATCCCGTAGGCGAATGCATTGGAACGTTGAACAGTTAGATTGTAAGGACTGTCCTCGGGCTCTGTTGGGAAAGACACATTGCCAAGTGTTAAAGAGTGCGAGCCAATCTGTGTGAATATGGATGTGAAACCACGGCCACGGAACCTGGGGAAATCGGTCGAGTCTATTGATAGAGGGACCACCGAGTAAGCGAGGCCGATCAGAGCCGTACCAACCTGCGCTGCAAGAGCAACGAGGAGCCAGAAGAAACAGACCAGCCGCAACCACCAGCCTACCCCCCGCCGCCAGAAGAGCAGTTTGATTGCGTTCGCCTTCGATTTGTCAAAGGCAAGGATGAGATCGAAGACACGGGCTTGGAGAGGTACGCGAGCTAGTAGCGCCCATTTGAAAGCGGCAGCAAAGGCATTTAAGCTAGAAGCAATATTCAGTGACAAGCAGATAGTCAGTCCCGCAGCAATAGTGTTATAGATTTGCGTAGAGCGGTCTTCTATATATGGCTTTCGATCATAGGCCTTCAGAACTCCAGTGAAGGTAGCACAGATTATCGCAGTAAGGAGCCATCGCCAAAGGAACCTGAAAAAAAGCAGGATAGCCTGCCGACGGTGGTTGAAAACCTTGTTGTTTGATGGCAAAGACTCCTTGGATAGGAATTGTTCAGTGTCGCTGGCTTGGTCCATGATATTTTGCATCAACGACTTGCTATTTTATGCACCTTAGAAAGAGAAATATGGGGGGAAAGAGGGAGAATGCAATAGACCTAGACATAGCGAAGATCAAGATCTTCTTATTTAGCAGGTCGGAACACGATCGAGTATCACGAAGCCACTTGGGGGCCAGAAGTGCTGAAAAGGGTGGGTGGCAAAGCGCAAAAGCCCAGTTTCACTTCTGCAATCAACCGATAGTTCCTCTTAACAAACCATCATGATTGGTTTGAGCTTCAATCAGCTCTAGTGAGCTGAAAATCCCCCCAAATAATTATATAAGTGATTGAGGTCATGTTGTGCCCTGGCCCTCCGATAGATGATTGACCATCCTAGATTGGCTGGCTAGAAGGAAAGACGAGGACCTGATGGTAGGTTGAACCACAGCCTCACACGAATTACGAACTGCTAGGATTTCACTATACACAAAGGCGGGTGAAATCGATTTTGAATATCCTCTGACAAACTTAGGATTCATCAATACGACCTTCGAAGAGTTTAATATAAGGGGTCATAACAATCCATGATTGTAGTTTGTTTCCTTGCATAGACACGCCTATCTAGAACTTTTGATTTCCTGGTTTCCTCTTCAGTTGTTTTTACTAATCCTATCCCACTTTACCATAATTCGCTATTGTGCAGAGGAGAAGGGGCTATCGTCAGATCGATTTAGTAAAGATATCAGTGACGGTGACGTGTCGATTTTAGGTATGGGATAGAAACGGTGGCTTTCGCACGGCACTTACCGATATCATGGATATATGCCTTACTATAAGGCAACTACACTCCATCACGCAGGTACCAAGGCAACAGCAACTTTGAAGGTTCGAACCTTCCCAGTTCCATACGCCTGAGTCACTCAAGTCGCTGCAGGAACCCGCCCCCACTCACCGCCCTCGAAGAAACTATAAATACCTGGGCCCCCTCGCTCAACCTTCCCTCTCTTCTCTTCCTTTCTTCTCCATCTTAGTGCACGGGCTTTAGGCCTCACAGTGAGGAGCAATCCGAGTGCGTCTTTTTGCTAGTTGAAAACTATTTTCTGACCACTTCTGTCTGGCCTCGCGTCGGGCAGGGAATTTTTGAAAACCCTCTTTGTAGATTCTTTTCATCATGGCTCTGTCCCGCGCGGATGGAGGTGAGGAAGAGAGGAGATTAAGTAGAAGGCGGCGTAGCACACAGGAAGCACAAGAAGCCCGGCCACTGCCATCGTGGCCATTCAGAAAGCCGTTTTGCGCCCGTAATGCGTGTAACTTGTGTATCTTGATCTAGATTTTAATAATAGGTATGCTACGATATTCAGGCATCGTTCACGGCCCCATCCTATTTTCTGTCATGTTTAGAGTAAGATATATGTCCCTAATCCAGATCAGACTTGATGCGATCAATTCTTACACAAGGACTTTAGCAAAGACATAGAAAAATAATTATAGTATGATTGTTGATAAGGTTCTCGGCTACGTGGTGACTAAGTGTACTTCCACTCTTCTTACCCTCCCATGGCGATATCTCATACTGCCTTCCTATTCGTTCCGTTGCTCGGCTTCTCCGTATCAACTTGACTTCGGGTATAATAACCTCGAGAGATCTTTCTAATTGCCCCAATACGTTTTATACGACTGGGATTCTTGCATCATCTTTACGTTGAAGGGAATTTCAGGGGAGCACTTTATTAGTATCTTAGGATACTATTATATGCTGGGGGAATCTTGTGAACGCCGTGGAATGACAACCTTCCCTTCTCAAACGCCAGCTCAATGCCAAACTTGTATCTTCATTATGAATGCCGCCAACACCATCCAGTTTGTACTCATGTACTACATTAAGTTCTCATTCCACCAACGGCACAAGGATACCCCGTGCTATCGCGAACGGGAGATATTAAATAGTTCCATAACCGGGTGTCGGAAAGGCCGGGGAGATGAGTATGTATTGATGACTTCGCATAACTCGTAGAGGAGATTCATTCGGATTGGTTCGTACTCCATAGCGTCCGGCAGCTAGGTCATGTTTAACCAAAGAGGAATGTAGGTTCTTCAAGTCAACCAACGACGTGCATGGCATCCCCTTGCATCGCCTCAGCGTCTACATCTTCCTCCTCCTCCTCCTCTTCCTCCAGGTCGTCATCGCCAAGTTCTTCCTTGAATCCGCTCTCTATCTCCAGTTTTCGCAAGCGTCGAAGCATGTCTGCGCGTTGGGAGTTTTGCCAGCGGATCAATGCGGCTGAAGCGTGTACCTTGAATCCGTAGACGCGAGGTATATATCGGTCGGCGCTCTTGGGGGGTACCAACGCAGGGTAGACCTGGAACATGATGTTGTGAAACGAGGTACCGAAGTAGGCGCCGTCGATGGCAGCATGCCGCGAGGATTTCGGGTTGTAGACGTCTTCACATCGAGCACAGTAGAGCTTGACGGGTTTCTGATGTGGGATGTCGGTCTGGCCCATGGGCAAGAGCGGATGAGAGTGACAGAAAACGCGCGGGCATTTTCCGAAGTCGGCTTTCTTATACTTGTCGAGCTGCAAAACCGTTATTAGCCTGGAAGTGTCCGGTAAGAATCAAGTGGATGGACCTACCATCTTGGCTAAACCACGCGTAGTGACAATGTAGCGAGCATGTATCAGGCCGTAGAGATGACGGGCCGACTTCTCGATAGTCTCTCTCATCTCATCATCGCAGTCGAGGTCGAAGACATCTGTGATGAGGTCGAGAGCGTATTGATAGTACTGAACTTCCGTGTTAAGGCCAGTCAAGTTGAAGCGGTCGGTAAGATAGTCCTCATCAATCTCGCAGAAGTACTCGTTTCCACGGGAGGAAATAAACTGGAAAAATGCAGTTAGCATCAAGACCAGAAGTGTCTTTAGTAATGCATTCATATAGTACGCAAGACTAGAAGGAATGGCTTTTCAGTGAGGGGAATGTGCCCAATCTTTCTGGTACTGACGATATATTTCCAACTCGGGAGTTGAGGCAGGGCCATAGTAGTAAAAGGAGGTCCTAGGCGGAGAAGCTCCAGCACATCCTTCTGCATAGAAAGATATGGGCCATAAAGGGGGAGGGAAGAAGTCTCCGACGACAGATATTCCATGTTGGACAACAAATACTACATTGGTGACGATGATATAAACTTCGGCGCGAAAGGGTAGGATTGACTTTGTCGTTGGTCACTCCCTGGTTTGTCGACCTTTATAAAGGAAGCATCGGACAATGAACCAAGGATACCGCGTTTTTGAAAGGACTGCGCGGTTGATGTAACCTTATTGTTCCCGGAACTTGCTCGCGGCCGG